>JACEFO010002820.1:0-28564 GCA_015342445.1 Digitaria exilis
TAATTTATTTTGAGTGAAAAGGTGCATGTTATAATAGTTCCTTTCGTGACCGATCTATAAACATAATTCTTATGTTGCCATATGTATAATTTTTAACCTATTTATGGTCAAAGTTATTAATGTTTGACTTTTAAAAAAGCTAAACGTTGTTATATTCTGGAACGAGGGGAGTATTGGTTTTCGGTTAGGAATTTATTGGGGACTGTCCAAGTGCTACTTTTAGCTAACACTTGGTCAGAGCCTTCCTTTTACCCATGCCTAGCTCTGGTAGAAAATTTCCTGTTTTGGAAGTAGTTTTGATTTTATATGAATTAATCTTGTTTCTTTGAGCAGCACCTTGCACTATTTTTAATAATTCTGTGGAGCTCAGTTTTAGCTAAATTATGGAGTGAGCCTAGCTCTTATACTCCAGTAGCTGTCATAAAGTTTGTGGATAAAAGGATGAACAGAAAACAGAGAACAAAAATGAGAAGGAACTAGAGTAGGTTGAGTATTATTAATAAGAAGTAGATCACTTTTGATAATGATCAAATATGGCATGTGAAGTTGGAAAATTCTAGAACCACACACTTGTATAGAAAATAAAGGTTTGAATTGTTTTATATATGGACAGAATCACCATCACAAAAGTAAAAACTATACACCACACACACTTCTTCTAATTTGTGAAGAAAAGAATAACCACTTGTATTGTCTAGGTGAATATGGCCTTTTTAGTGCCTTAGCCTTTTAGACTAAAAACCAACACAATACTTAAAAATATTGCATCTCATGTAGAAGGCACTCTCGCTGACGGCACCTACAACCTCGTCCCCGCCAACGAAGAAGAAGCTCCCGAAGGTGGTGCCGACGTGATCGTGATTGACCCGGAGTCTGACACCGGCGTAGCCCAAGAAGGCAAGCCCCGGAGCATAACCTAACTTTAAATTTTATGCAACTATGAATTATCTATATTTGTGCATTTATGTTTTAAGGAGTTGTTTGAATACCTTAGTTGCATAAATTCTTAGTCCTATGTCTTCGTAATACTAGTATGATAGGGTCGTTTAGCGCGATGATTTAGATGACCGTTACAAGTCCGAGTGATTTCCCTGTCATCGCTGAGACATAGGAGTTGGCTTGTCTTACTTTTATGTTGGAATCATAAGGCATGGCATGGGCGGGATGGTTATGTGTAGATCTCCCATTCCGGCGTATGATAGTGGATTGATAATCGAAATATGTGGTTCTGCTGTTCGAGTTTGAACGTTACCATGCACTCATGACCGACCTATGGGAATCGGTTTAAGCCCGCGATATCCAGATTGGATCACAGCTAGGACCGATTAGCCGATGCTCTCCATTGGAATATATTTTGTTTCTCTTGCCGTACGCACATGTGATATATATGCGTCGATGCCGTGAGTGAAGCGGTAAACCTTATCCTAAGGAGTGGACCCGGCGACGAATTGTGGATGATGGGAAAGGTTGGGAAGTGCTTGTACCTTTTATAGCAAGCATTGGTCCGTGTGTGTTGGGTTTCCCTGGCCAGGTAGTGAATTCCGGTTCAACTGTCTGCTTCTCGTGGTTAATGAGACTGCTTGACTGTTGTGCTGCATAGTAAACGAGTGAAACTACGAGAATGATGAACTTGTTTGTATGTACTCCTAACTGTATTGCACGACTTGTATGCTTAGAAAGGATGCTAATCCTAGAATGGTTAACACTATTAGAATTTGATGCTAAAATCATGAAAATAGGGATCCACTCTTAGTCGCTTTATGGCAAAACAAACCCACCAGCCAAAAGCCTTTCATGTTTAGGAGTCAGTGATGTTAGTTTCACCCGACGGGTAAGTCTTGATGAGTACTAGTATACTCAGCCTTGCTTGTGGCTTTTCTTTCAGGTATGCATGTGCAACGGACATTGCTAGTGTTACTTGGCCTGCCAGATTCCTCCTGGCTGGCATGTCGAGTGGGTCCGTCCATTCCGAGGATCGTGAGGAGTAGCACCATGGAAGGCTTCATCATGGTGTTGCTATGTATCGTCGACTAGTTTATTTCCGCTGCTGAACTCTCAAACTTATTTTAATTTCAGACTTGGTTTTGTAATAACTGCTGAGAATATTCATGTTAATTTGAATTTGTGGAATGTTGTAATTTCTAGGACTCACCTTCGTGTGGGCACTCGTGTTGTTTCGATCGTGAACGTACGTGGTTAATCGGGTATAATCCGACGGCGCTCCAGCTTGTGGCGGACCACTCCGAAATTATTCCAAGTTAAGTACCCTCAGACCCACTAATCATGTAGTCAGGCACTTAATCCGGAATAAGCTGGAGCGCCGTCGGATTAAACCCGATTAAACCACGTACCAAATTAGATCGTAACAGCAGCAGGCCCACACGAAGGTGAGTTCCAGAGATTACAAACATTCCACAATTAAATTACCAACGTAAGTAGCATAGTTATCACAAACTGAGTTCGAATTTAAATCAGGGTACACAAGTTTTGCAGCGGAAATAAATAAACTAACGACGAAACAAGTAGCTCCGTGATGAAGCCTGCCACGAAGCTACTCCTCCCGATCCTCGCCTGAGGACGGGACCCATTCGATGTGCCAGCCAGGTGGAACCTGGGCAGGCCAAGTCATAGCGTCCACATCCAGAATGATACCTGTAAAAATAATGCCACAAGCAAGGCTGAGTATGCTAATACTCAGCAAGGCTTACCCGTCGGGTGAAAGCTACATCACCGACATCTAGACAATGAGAGGCTTTTGGCTGGTGGGTTTGTTTGCCAAAAAGCATCTAAAGTAGATCCTTGCTTTCAAGTTTTAGCTTCATATTCTAGTAAATTTAACCATTCTAGATTAACATCCTCTCTAAGCATACAAGTGGTGCAATACAATTTATTCATAGAACAAGTTCATGATCTCATAATTCCACTTATTACTCGATGTAGCAAGGCGGTCAAGCAGTCTCATTAACCGCGAGAAGCGGACAGTTCGAACCGAATTTGTGCTACCTGGCCAGGGAAAAACCCAACACACACGGGATACTCTGCTTGCGATAAAAGGTACAAGCATTTCCCAACCTTTCCCATCTATCCACAATTCGGAACCGGGTCCACTTCCTTAGGATGAAGGTTTACTGCTTCACTCACAGCATCACGCATACATCCACGAGTGTACGGCAAGGGAAAACAAAGTTTCCAAGGAGAGATGGCTATCGGCCCTAGCTGCTTCAATCTGGTACCGGGCTTACCGGCTCCCATATATCGGCATGTATGTGGTACGTTCAAAAACTTGACACACTCTACCACACATTTCGACCTTAATCATTTATCATACACGGACGGAGATCTACATCTATCATCCCGCCCGTCAATCCTTATGATTTCAACATAAGTAAAGACAAACAATTCCTATGTCTCGCGAGTGACAGGAAATCACTCGACTTGTAACGAACCTATAGCAATGCTCTATCGATCCTTTCATACTAGTATTGCAAGTCATAGGTACTAGGAAACTATTGCAGCTATGGTATTCAATCAACTCCTAGAAACGTAAATGCACGAACATAAAGAATTCAAAGTGCAATATTTAGAAATGTTAGGTCATGCTCCGGGGCTTGCCTTCCTGCTCGGGCTGGGGGTTAGCTCCTGTGTTGGTCACGTCTGCACCGGCGTCGGGCTCCGGGACTTGCTCCTCTTCTGCGGGGACGAGGGTGTAGTCGCCGTCCCGGTAGAACGCCTTCTACATGATATGCATAATTTTAAGGCGGCTGCCCTTTTGATGCTAAGACTAGGGCCTTGAAGGCCATATTCACCTAGACATACTTAGATATTTGCATTTTCTCCACCAAAGCAAGGTGTCGGTGTGTGAAAAGGTTTTAGTTGAATTCGATGGTGATTGTGTACATATATAAAAGAATTTTATTTATTTCTTCACAAGTTAGGGTGGCTGTTTCTGAATTTCAGATTCTAACCATTTTATTTCAATTAATTACTCAAAAAGGTTTATTCATTTATACATTTCAATTTCCACCTAGATTCTTTTCCCATTTTTGTTTCTTCATTTCTGTTCATCAATTTTAGCCATAAACTTTATGACAGCTACTGGAGTATAAGAGCTAAGCTCACTCCAAAATTTAGCTAATTTCGAGTTACACATAATTTATTAAAAATCTATAAACAGCTAGCTGCAGGAAGTGAATTAAAGGCATAATAAATTGAAATTTCATCTATTTCAGGAGATCTTCCTACCAAGGCTAAGCAATATCATGAGGAGGGCTCTGGCCAAGTGGTGGCTCAAAATAACCCTTGGGTAGTCCTCATTATTTTTCTATCCAAAAACACATATTTAATTATTTGCCATTCTAAACAGAGCAAAAATTAAGTTTCTCATTTTTAACATGTGTGTTAACAAGTTTTAAGTTCTCAGGAGCAAAATGATGATTTTTCGCTGCACAAATTATTTTTAACAATTTCTTTACTGCAGAAAGTCAGAAAACACATTTAAATCTATAACTAGAGCTACACATCATATTTTTGAGTCTCCTTTGGACACAAGCTGTCCAAAACCACTACTAACAACATATCCAAAGCTCAACCCCAGCGGAGCTCTGGATTTGAAATGGTGCACAACTTTAGGTTTTCACAGTTTGATTTTTAATTCAACAACAGTTCACCAAAAGCATACACATGTCTAATAGAGATTGTAGTTTAGACTCTAACGATTCCAGAGAGTATTTTTGCATATTTTTCTGATTTTTCTACGATTTTTAATCGATTTTACAAGTTTCGGGAAAAATCAAATCTAGGGTAAGAATCTATTTTCACCGAGAACCCTAGAACTTTCAAACTTTCGCGAAGAAGCCCCTGGTTTTTGCGCAGAGGTCCCTGGACAAAGGAAGAAGATGAAGAAAGGTCCCTGGGACCTCGCCGGAGTTGCGCCGGGCAAACCACGGCGAACTGGGCTCGGGGAAGTGGGGGGAAATGGTCTTTGGCTCACCACGAGTCGTTTGAGCACGGTTGGGAGGTCGGGGGTTGCCGGAGTCACGCCGGCGACGAGGAGGTGGCGGCGCGGCCTCTGCGGGATCTACGCCGGCGAGCTCGGAGTCGCTCGAGGAGGGCTGAGGGGTCCGTGAGCTTCAGCAGGGCTTGGGGAAGCTGTTGCCGTGCTCGGGGAAGCTCGGGGATGGCTCGGAGTAGGGTCTCGACGGTGAGGTGGTTCGACGGCCGGAAAACCCGATTTGGGGGAAATCGGAAATTCAAGCCGGGGAGTGGGCAATGTGTTGGGGAAAGTTGGGGGAAATGGAGCTAGGGGATTGGTCTAGCTCTGTGCGGAGTGGATTTGGGAATGGCTGCGTGTGCGCGACGAATTTCACGAACGAGTCAAGCTCGGCTTGCGCGTCGCGAGGAAGAAGAAGGAGGGGGAGTGCGCGAGTGGGTTCTCTGGAGGCTTGAGCGAGCGAGTGGAGTGAGTGGGGAGCTCAGTGGGGTGCTCGAGTGCGCGAGGGGAGTGCGGCATTGCCTCGGGAGCGCGCGCGAGCGCGTTAATGCTCGACGCGACCCGCCATGGCCGCACAGTGAGCTCGGCGCGAGTGGGGAGGGCGCTGCAGGCGAGGGGGATCGCGGCGTGTTGAAGTGGGGATCTTCCTCAGCGGTTTTGGCGCGATGTGGGCGGCTCCTAGCGCCAGCAGAGCGCCAGCGCAGCGCGCAGCGCGCGCGCGCGCGCGACCGCGCGCGCGCGACCGCCATGATGGCGTCCGCGGCGCGAGGAGGAGGGAGGCGACGGCGGCGACTCGACGGCTCCACAGTGGTCGGACAAGCGCTAGACGACGAGCGCCACGCTCCGCCGCGCCTTGGCCGCGTCAGCGCCGCCTGAGCCGCGCGCCGGCCGCGTGGCGGCCGAGCTCTGGCCGCCGCGGCGCGCGCCAGGGGCACTGTTCACGGCCCGGGGAGCGCCGGGTTTGAATTCAAATTTTCTCCAAAATTTTGAACTGAACTTGAAAAAGTGCAAAAATAAAAGTTGTAGATTGAAAGATGGGACACAACTTCCTTTTTGGGATGAACTTGAAATTCGAAGTTTTTCAAGCTCAAAAAGCCCAAAAACAGAAATGTGCCAAAACCGGTAATTTGAGTTTTTGAGGGTCTAAACCGCAAAATTTTCAAAAATTCCAAACAGTGACTAGGGTTTAATTTTTATGCCAAACAACTTTTATTTTGGGAGATTTTCAAGTTTAGTACAAAAATCTCGAGTTTTCGGTTGGTGCCAATTAATCCCTGTTTTTGGAGTTTAAGTTTGAATTTTGGTGAATTTCGAGAGATTTTTGAATTCCAACCTTAAATCTCTGTTGCATTAATCTTAAATGCACTTTTTAGTTAATTTGACATCAGAGATGTCACAGCCTACCCCCCTTAAAAGGAATCTCGCCCCGAGATTCGATTACGCTTAATGGTAAAGAGGGGAAAAGAATACCTCAGCTTATGAAAGTATGTCGGGGAAATTCTTCCGGAGATAATCCTCGGTTTCCCACGTGGCTTCGTCTTCAGAATGATGACTCCACTGAATTTTATACATTTTAATTCCCTTCCTTCGTGTCTGTCGCTCTTTCTCGTCGAGGATCTTGACAGGATACTCATCATAAGAGAGATCCGGTTCAACCGAGAGTTCCTCTTGTTCAACGACCTCGGTCGGAACACGAAGACATCTTTTGAGTTGAGAAACGTGAAACACATTGTGTATCGCTGAAAGTCTCTTGGGAAGCTTCACTTGATAAGCTACCGGCCCACATTGTTGAGTGATTGCGTACGGGCCGATAAAGCGAGGTGCAAGTTTGCCTCTAAGTCAAAACCTTTGCACAGCCTTGGTCGGGGAGACTTTTAGATACACATGATCACCAACTTCAAACTGAAGTGGCTTTCGCCGCTGATCAAAGTAGCTCTTTTGTCGTGTCTGGGCGGTTTTCAAATTTTCCCGAATGATCCTAACCTTTTCTTCGGCTTCTTTCACAAGGTCAGGGCCATAAGTGTATCTCTCGCCTGCCTGGGACCAACACAACGGGGTCCGACATCTTCTACCATATAGGGCTTCGAAAGGTGCCATTTTTAAACTTGATTGGTAGCTGTTATTATAGGAGAATTCGGCCAGAGACAAACACTTCTCCCAATTCTTCCCATAATGAATAACACAGGCTCGAAGCATATCTTCAAGTATTTGATTTACCCTTTCTGTCTGCCCATCGGTCTGTGGGTGATATGCTGAGCTACGGATCAGTTTAGTGCCTAGGGACATTTGCAATTGCTCCCAAAAACGTGCTACGAACAGAGCACCACGATCCGAAATTATCGTCTTGGGTACCCCGTGTAGACAAACGATCCGCTCCAAATAAATCTCCGCGTATTTCTTAGCAGTATAAGTGATATTGATCGGAACAAAATGCGCGGTCTTGGTAAGGCGATCCACAATTACCCAAATGGAATCATGGCCCTGAGGGGTCCTGGGAAGTCCAACAATAAAGTCCATGCTTATATCTTCCCACTTCCACGAGGGAATAGGTAGAGGTTGAAGCGTGCCTGCTACCTTTAAGTGGCTGGCCTTAACCCGCTGGCAGGTGTCACATTCCGACACATATGTGGCAATTTCTCGCTTCATTCGAGTCCACCAAAAGTTTTGTTTCAAATCTTGATACATTTTGGTGCTGCCAGGATGGATAGAAAATTTGGAGAGATGTGCCTCATCCATAATCTTCCTCCGGAGTTCCATGTTTTTGGGCACCATGAGGCGGTGTCCAAACCATAGGACTCCTTGCCCGTCTAACCGGAAGCACTTGTACTTCTCTTTCACTTTCTCTTTAGACAATTTTCTTTTGAGCACTTTAACGCCCGCATCATTTAATTGGGCCATAACAATCTGATCGTGCAAGGTTGGTTCCACTGCAATATGGTTGAAGTACCCGTGTGGAACAATCTCTAAGTTGAGTTTTGCCATTTCGTGACACAGGGTGTCAGCGTAGGACTCCACGGAAAGACAATGGCAACGAGCCTTGCGGCTGAGTGCATCCGCAACGACATTAGCCTTCCCGGGGTGATAATGCACACTGAGGTCATAGTCCTTAGCTAACTCCAACCATCTGCGTTGTCTCATATTCAGATGGGCCTGAGTGAAGACATATTTAAGGCTCTTGTGGTCTGTATATATGTTGCAGGGAACACCCATCAAATAGTGCCTCCACATCTTGAGAGCATGAATGACCGCGGCTAACTCAAGATCGTGCGTGGGGTAGTTTTGCTCATGAGGCCGGAGTGCTCGAGAAGCATAAGCAATGACTCGGTTCTCTTGCATGAGAACACAGCCAAGACCGGTGCCTGATGCATCACAATAAACATCATACGGCTTGGTGCAATCGGGCTGAGCCAAAACTGGGGCTGAAGTCAATAGTCTTCGCAAAGTGTGGAAAGCTTCCTCACATTTGTCATTCCACTCAAATTTAACTCCCTTCTTCAAAAGTTCGGTCATAGGCTTCGCAATTCGAGAGAAGTCCGGAATAAAGCGACGGTAGTAACCGGCTAATCCCAGAAAACTCCGAATCTCGTGGACGGAAGTAGGTGGTTGCCAATCTAGCACCTCTTGCACTTTGGATGGATCTACGGATATACCATCTTTGGAAATCGTGTGGCCCAAAAACTTCACGCTCTCTAACCAGAATTCACACTTGGAGAATTTGGCGTAGAGTTGGTGGTCTCTCAGTCGCTGAAGAACAATGCGAAGGTGTTCAGCGTGCTCTTCCTCATTCTTGGAGTACACAAGAATGTCGTCAATGAAAACCACCACAAACTTGTCCAATTCAGACATGAAGACCGAGTTCATGAGGTACATGAAATAGGCTGGGGCGTTGGTGAGTCCAAAAGACATAACCAGAAACTCATATAGCCCGTAACGTGTGGAAAAGGCAGTCTTTGGAATATCACAAGGCCTGATTTTTATTTGGTGATAGCCAGAGCGGAGGTCAATCTTAGAGAACACTCTGGCGCCAGCTAGTTGATCAAATAGGATGTCAATTCGGGGTAACGGATACTTGTTCTTAATAGTTACCGCATTGAGAGGCCGGTAGTCAATACACAACCTCAAGGAATGGTCCTTCTTCTTCACGAAGATAGCGGGACATCCCCACGGTGATACACTTGGGCGAATGAAACCTTTATCTAGCAATTCTTGGAGTTGAATTTTTAATTCGGCCAATTCGTTGGGTGGCATCCTATAGGGTCTCTTTGATATAGGTGCTGTGCCAGGTTGTAATTCAATCACAAACTCAACGTCCCTATCCGGCGGCATCCCTGGTAAGTCATCCGGAAATACATCGGCATACTCACATACCACCGGAATGTCCTTTAACTGGGTTTCGACCATAGAATAAGCACACGCATCAACGCAAGTCCGTTGTGGCAGATATAGCACACTCGGGCCATGCGTAGGCGAGTTTATCTCAACCACTCGTTCCGCCACATCTAGGACAACCTTGTGCTGAGTCATCCAATTGGCTCCTAGCACAATGTCAATCCCTTCCATACCAAGTAGAATCAAATCAGTAGGGAATGTTTTACTTCCTAGCCTGATTGGAACTTTGTGGGTGACTTGGTTGGATGCAATTTTGCCTCCCGCAGTTGATATCACATAGGAGGATTTGGTATGGTATGATTTTAATCCGCATTTCACATGGAATCTTGTGCTTATAAAACTATGCGTTGCTCCGGAATCAAATAATATCACAGCAGGTTGAGTGCAGATAGGGAAGATACCAGTCATGTCTGGGGCTCCCTCGGGTAAGTCAGCCAAGTTGGTGTAGTTGAGCCGTCCTTGGCGGACTTGCACTCGCTGCTGCTGCTTGCCCTTGCCTTGTTGATTCCCAGGGCGCTGGTTCTGCTGTCTGTTCTGTGGGCAGTCCTTGATAAAGTGATCCTTGCTTCCGCACTTGAAGCACTGATAGCCGGCTCCAGGACGAGCTGGCTGCGGTGTATTCTGCCTGGGTGCTTGCTGCTGCGGCGGTGGAGGGAAACGAGGCGCGTTAGGCTGGGGCGGCCTAGCAACCCAACCACCTCCCTGAGGTGCCCTGGACTGTCCCTGCTGTGGAGCCGGGGGAACCAGGCGGAACCTCTGGGGCTGCGAGCTAGACGGTCCAGCGGGAGTCTTCCTCTTCTTCTCCGCCTTGTGCACCGTATTGGCGTCTTCTTGAGCAATGGCGAGGTTGACAAGATCACCGTACGTGGGAGCACGGGTAGTGGCCAACTGCGCCTTCAGCTTAGTGTTCAGGCCACGGCGGAACCTTTCAAGCTTCTTCTCGTCGGAGTCAGCATGGTGACCGGCATAAGGGCACAGACCGTTGAAGGCCTGGGCGTACTGCAGCACCGTGCGAGTACCTTGGGTCAGCGCCAGAAACTCATTCAGCTTTCTTTCCACCAGACCGGCCGGAATGTGATGAGCTTTGAAAGCAGCCTTGAACTCATCCCACTCGACTACGTGACCCTCCTGCTGCAGGGCCAGGTAGTTCTCCCACCAGAGGAGAGCTGGGCCGCGGAGCTGCTGCGCCGCGAACACGACCTTGCGGTTGGCGGTGCAAGGCGTGGCCAGTATGGTGAACTTGGACTCAATAGCTCGAATCCATGTGTCGGCCTCCAAAGGCTCGTCGGCACGAGAGAAAATCGGCGGGTGCGTCGCCAGAAAATCCTCGTACCGGGCCACCTGAGGCTGAGGGGCCCGTTGTCCTCCCTGCTGCAGCATTTGCTGCTGCATCATCTGTTGCTGATGCTGCAGGTTCCGGAGAATCTCCGTTTGCGTGGCGTAGAGCTGTTGCCACGTCGGAGGTTGCTGCGGTGGAGGAGGTGGCGGTGATTGTTGCTGCCCCTCAGGCCCCTGCTGGTTAGCATTGGAGCCGCTAGCGTCGTGACCGCTGCGGGTGATTGCATCTGCAGTAGGGGACTTATATTAGCCACATTTCCATAAACTTGCATAATAAATGACAAGGTAGAATGTGACAACATTTGAAGTATACTGCGCGGAGTGACAATCAGCACGCAGTCTTGGGAGAAAATTCATATCTCCAACAGGAAACAAGTCATAAGCTCCCGTTCGTTCAGTAGCTCGAAAATTTCATGCTCTACAACTTTCATGTTGGGGCTCAAATTCAAATCGGGACTGGTAACTAAGCGAAAAATTCAATTCTCAGCTCTCTGGTTTGCTGTCTTTCAAGCAGGCCGAGCTGTAGTGTTTTAATCGCCAATTTTATTTCGCTTAACCATGAGGTCGCAATTTGGTGATCATTTAGTTTGACAAATTCCAAAACAACTTTCCTAGTTCACATCACAGTCCAGAAATGAAAGGAAGAACCACGAATAATTAAAACAAAAGGGAAACTGCAGAATGTTTTTCAAATACAGCCCTTACACCAACATCAAGTTTCAGAACCATTAAGTTACAGTGTCACAAAAGTGAACATGAGGAGCTCAACTCCATCTAGCCTATTACATCATGAAGCCAAAATTCTAGGCCTAGCGGAGGAGTCATTGCCACTACCACTCTAAAAGTCATCCAAGTTGTTAGCGGTAGCCTCGCTGCCATGGGGGAAAGGTGGGGCGGGAAGGGGAGGCATGTCGTCCTCGGTGTCCATGTCGGAGTCGGGGGCCTCTCCTTCACCATCTATGTCCCCTCCTTGCTCATCAAAGAGTGCTGAGCGTCGTGGGCAGCAAGCCATGGCGTTGGCATGCTGCAAAGTGCCATGTACCTCCTCAAGTTCGTCCCTAGTCTGGGCTAACTCGTTCTGGGTGTTGTTGTGAGCAATCTGAAGGTCATTGAGCTGCCTCTCTAGGTCAGCAATCATAGCATCCCTAGTAGTCACCTCTATGGACAAGAGGTCCTCTCAACCCCTAGGGTCACGGGCGCGAGTGGACATGTCCATAGCCATGCGGAGCAACTCGCTCTGTGACCGGACTAAGAAGTGCCTGCAACCTGTGGTATGCCCGTATCCACCTCATCCATCAAAGGCGGCTGCTGCGACGGGGCTCTCCGCCATCCTCAGAGGGGAACTCAAGTAACGTTCATCCAATGAGGGTCGTCCGGCTGAGTCGGCGGAAACAAACAAGTAACTGATGCTCACTAACTCCTGGTTCTGGGTAACAAAGGAGCTGATGCCGTTCATGGCAGCTAGCTCACACGTGGTCTCCATGTGGTGCCCGTGCACTTCCACCGTCCAGGTGGGAGAGCTAGGACACGGCGGGTGGCGGTACACCACCAACCGCACGCGGGAGCGAACCACACCTCTCTCCCGGATGATCGTCCTCTCGTACTGCGGCGGCGTCGGGTAGTCCATAGCCTGAAGAACCGACCACAGGATACTGGGGAATCCTTCCCATCCCACACAGTCAGAGAAGGACACGTCGTTGGGGTAGCTAGCCAGGTCAGCGTTGGAGGCCATCTGAACCAAAAGAAAACGGGGCAAGGGTGAGAACCGGTTAGCGCCAAAACAAAACAGATTCTGTGTAAGGTGGTAAAAATTACAAAACTCGAAATCTGTAAGCTCAAAAATTCTCAAATTTGGCCAGAACTTAGTTTAAGTATTTCCTAACAAGTTTCATGTTGGAGGTTCGGGCAGAAACTGTCATTAAGATGGTGTAAAAATTCAACTTCTTTCTCACTGTCCCCAGGAATTCCAGCAGACAGGGGGTTACCATTTTTAGCATAACTCCAGTTTTACTGATCCATTTTCGTTGAAATTTCTCCAACATGTACTTTATAACATTCATGACAACTTTCATGTTGAACACTTTTTCATTTGACCACGTTTTCGATTTCGAATTAAGGGTGCAAACAGACTGTTCTTGGCGGGGTTTTGAGTTTTGATTTCAGTTTCTTTGACGGCGGTTCAATTTGGTCAAAAATTAAATTTGAGATTAATTCAGTGAGATGCAATGCATGAGCGGCCTATTCGATCTCACAACACACATGCCAATAACTTTTGGCTTACGAAGTTAGTGCCGGTGGCTAGGCAATATCCGTCTCTCTCTATATTAGCTAGTCGGAATTCTCTAACCGTTCAACATACGGGTTCGCGGTTAGTGTACCTGCAGAAAAACTCATCCCAGAGCATGTATAATCAACCTTTCGTGCCAGCACTCACGAAAGCGTCTCCATTCATTACCACCCACTATAGAGGTGGCACCCGAACGTTTAACATTGAACGGGCAATGTTCATATGTCACCGAGGCAACATATTGACAGTTTCATACGCTATTGAAATAGCGTATTGACTATGTGCCGCCATCATATTTGCATATGATGACGTGGTACGCTACAGCAATCGCCGTACCTTGCGCCCACCATCCTATTCTAGTTTCATACGCCATCACAGCGTATTGACTATGTGCCGCCACTATATTTTCATATAGTGCCGTGGTACGTTACAGCAATCGCCGTACCTTGCGCCCACCATTGCGGAAAGTAAATGACAGAATGAAATGTGCTGGAAGTTAGCATAATATACTATTTGCCACCTTATCATATCATGATCCCTTAACCCACATAGGCTTCACACTCTAGGTAACATCCTTAGCGATCCTATAATACCCTTCCTTTGCAAAACGCATCGGAAGCACGAGTTGGCAATATTTTATTCAAAAATTTGTTTATTAAGGTTTGTTGCTCTCTCCGGGCTGCTGCTTCGGCTCTGATGCCAGCTGTGGCGGACCACTCCGAAATTATTCCAAGTTAAGTACCCTCAGACCACTAATCATGTAGTCAGGCACTTAATCCGGAATAAGCTGGAGCGCCGTCGGATTAAACCCGATTAAACCACGTACCAAATTAGATCGTAACAGCAGCAGGCCCACACGAAGGTGAGTTCCAGAGATTACAACATTCCACAATTAAATTACCAACGTAAGTAGCATAGTTATTACAAACTGAGTTCGAATTTAAATCAGGGTACACAAGTTTTGCAGCGGAAATAAATAAACTAACGACGAAACAAGTAGCTCCGTGATGAAGCCTGCCACGAAGCTACTCCTCCCGATCCTCGCCTGAGGACGGGACCCATTCGATGTGCCAGCCAGGTGGAACCTGGGCAGGCCAAGTCATAGCGTCCACATCCAGAATGATACCTGTAAAAATAATGCCACAAGCAAGGCTGAGTATGCTAATACTCAGCAAGGCTTACCCGTCGGGTGAAAGCTACATCACCGACATCTAGACAATGAGAGGCTTTTGGCTGGTGGGTTTGTTTGCCAAAAAGCATCTAAAGTAGATCCTTGCTTTCAAGTTTTAGCTTCATATTCTAGTAAATTTAACCATTCTAGATTAACATCCTCTCTAAGCATACAAGTGGTGCAATACAATTTATTCATAGAACAAGTTCATGATCTCATAATTCCACTTATTACTCGATGTAGCAAGGCGGTCAAGCAGTCTCATTAACCGCGAGAAGCGGACAGTTCGAACCGAATTTGTGCTACCTGGCCAGGGGAAACCCAACACACACGGATACTCTGCTTGCGATAAAAGGTACAAGCATTTCCCAACCTTTCCCATTTATCCACAATTCGGAACCGGGTCCACTTCCTTAGGATGAAGGTTTACTGCTTCACTCACAGCATCACGCATACATCCACGAGTGTACGGCAAGGGAAAACAAAGTTTCCAAGGAGAGATGGCTATCGGCCCTAGCTGCTTCAATCTGGTACCGGGCTTACCGGCTCCCATATACCGGCATGTATGTGGTACGTTCAAAAACTTGACACACTCTACCACACATTTCGACCTTAAACAATTATCAATACACGGACGGGAGATCTACATCTATCATCCCGCCCGTCAATCCTTATGATTTCAACATAAGTAAAGACAAACAATTCCTATGTCTCGCGAGTGACAGGAAATCACTCGACTTGTAACGAACCTATAGCAATGCTCTATCGATCCTTTCATACTAGTATTGCAAGTCATAGGTACTAGGAAACTATTGCAGCTATGGTATTCAATCAACTCCTAGAAACGTAAATGCACGAACATAAAGAATTCAAAGTGCAATATTTAGAAATGTTAGGTCATGCTCCGGGGCTTGCCTTCCTGCTCGGGCTGGGGGTTAGCTCCTGTGTTGGTCACGTCTGCACCGGCGTCGGGCTCCGGGACTTGCTCCTCTTCTGCGGGGACGAGGGTGTAGTCGCCGTCCGGTAGAACGCCTTCTACATGATATGCATAATTTTAAGGCGGCTGCCCTTTTGATGCTAAGACTAGGGCCTTGAAGGCCATATTCACCTAGACATACTTAGATATTTGCATTTTCTCCACCAAAGCAAGGTGTCGGTGTGAAAAAGGTTTTAGTTGAATTCGATGGTGATTGTGTACATATATAAAAGAATTTTATTTATTTCTTCACAAGTTAGGGTGGCTGTTTCTGAATTTCAGATTCTAACCATTTTATTTCAATTAATTACTCAAAAAGGTTTATTCATTTATACATTTCAATTTCCACCTAGATTCTTTCCCATTTTTGTTTCTTCATTTCTGTTCATCAATTTTAGCCATAAACTTTATGACAGCTACTGGAGTATAAGAGCTAAGCTCACTCCAAAATTTAGCTAATTTCGAGTTACACATAATTTATTAAAAATCTATAAACAGCTAGCTGCAGGAAGTGAATTAAAGGCATAATAAATTGAAATTTCATCTATTTCAGGAGATCTTCCTACCAAGGCTAAGCAATATCATGAGGAGGGCTCTGGCCAAGTGGTGGCTCAAAATAACCCTTGGGTAGTCCTCATTATTTTTCTATCCAAAAACACATATTTAATTATTTGCCATTCTAAACAGAGCAAAAATTCAGTTTCTCATTTTTAACATGTGTGTTAACAAGTTTTAAGTTCTCAGGAGCAAAATGATGATTTTTCGCTGCACAAATTATTTTTAACAATTTCTTTACTGCAGAAAGTCAGAAAACACATTTAAATCTATAACTAGAGCTACACATCATATTTTTGAGTCTCCTTTGGACACAAGCTGTCCAAAACCACTACTAACAACATATCCAAAGCTCAACCCCAGCGGAGCTCTGGATTTGAAATGGTGCACAACTTTAGGTTTTCACAGTTTGATTTTTAATTCAACAACAGTTCACCAAAAGCATACACATGTCTAATAGAGATTGTAGTTTAGACTCTAACGATTCCAGAGAGTATTTTTGCATATTTTTCTGATTTTTCTACGATTTTTAATCGATTTTACAAGTTTCGGGAAAAATCAAATCTAGGGTAAGAATCTATTTTCACCGAGAACCCTAGAACTTTCAAACTTTCGCGAAGAAGCCCCTGGTTTTTGCGCAGAGGTCCCTGGACAAAGGAAGAAGATGAAGAAAGGTCCCTGGGACCTCGCCGGAGTTGCGCCGGGCAAACCACGGCGAACTGGGCTCGGGGAAGTGGGGGGAAATGGTCTTTGGCTCACCACGAGTCGTTTGAGCACGGTTGGGAGGTCGGGGGTTGCCGGAGTCACGCCGGCGACGAGGAGGTGGCGGCGCGGCCTCTGCGGGATCTACGCCGGCGAGCTCGGAGTCGCTCGAGGAGGGCTGAGGGGTCCGTGAGCTTCAGCAGGGCTTGGGGAAGCTGTTGCCGTGCTCGGGGAAGCTCGGGGATGGCTCGGAGTAGGGTCTCGACGGTGAGGTGGTTCGACGGCCGGAAAACCCGATTTGGGGGAAATCAGAAATTCAAGCCGGGGAGTGGGCAATGTGTTGGGGAAAGTTGGGGGAAATGGAGCTAGGGGATTGGTCTAGCTCTGTGCGGAGTGGATTTGGGAATGGCTGCGTGTGCGCGACGAATTTTACGAACGAGTCAAGCTCGGCTTGCGCGTCGCGAGGAAGAAGAAGGAGGGGGAGTGCGCGAGTGGGTTCTCTGGAGGCTTGAGCGAGCGAGTGGAGTGAGTGGGGAGCTCAGTGGGGTGCTCGAGTGCGCGAGGGGAGTGCGGCATTGCCTCGGGAGCGCGCGAGCGCGTTAATGCTCGACGCGACCCGCCATGGCCGCACAGTGAGCTCGGCGCGAGTGGGGAGGGCGCTGCAGGCGAGGGGGATCGCGGCGTGTTGAAGTGGGGATCTTCCTCAGCGGTTTTGGCGCGATGTGGGCGGCTCCTAGCGCCAGCAGAGCGCCAGCGCAGCGCGCTCGCGCGCGCGCGACCGCGACGCGCGCGACCGCCATGATGGCGTCCGCGGCGCGAGGAGGAGGGAGGCGACGGCGGCGACTCGACGGCTCCACAGTGGTCGGACAAGCGCTAGACGACGAGCGCCACGCTCCGCCGCGCCTTGGCCGCGTCAGCGCCGCCTGAGCCGCGCGCCGGCCGCGTGGCGGCCGAGCTCTGGCCGCCGCGGCGCGCGCCAGGGGCACTGTTCACGGCCCGGGGAGCGCCGGGTTTGAATTCAAATTTTCTCCAAAATTTTGAACTGAACTTGAAAAAGTGCAAAAATAAAAGTTGTAGATTGAAAGATGGGACACAACTTCCTTTTTGGGATGAACTTGAAATTCGAAGTTTTTCAAGCTCAAAAAGCCCAAAAACAGAAATGTGCCAAAACCGGTAATTTGAGTTTTTGAGGGTCTAAACCGCAAAATTTTCAAAAATTCCAAACAGTGACTAGGGTTTAATTTTTATGCCAAACAACTTTTATTTTGGGAGATTTTCAAGTTTAGTACAAAAATCTCGAGTTTTCGGTTGGTGCCAATTAATCCCTGTTTTTGGAGTTTAAGTTTGAATTTTGGTGAATTTCGAGAGATTTTTGAATTCCAACCTTAAATCTCTGTTGCATTAATCTTAAATGCACTTTTTAGTTAATTTGACATCAGAGATGTCACAAGTTCGGTACGCGAAACAGTGCATTCGGGTGCCGAAACACCCGTTTTGCTACGATTTTCGTGCACTAGGTAACGGAATGCCTCAAAACACTCCCAAACATCATTTAGGGCCTAAGGGAGTAGATTGGAAGTGTCCGTAGCGAAAAACCCATTTGGAAGTTCGTTGTTAAGAGGTAGTGCATCCGGTCACCGAAACGGACCCGTTTCGCTCCGTTTTACATGCAGAAGGTAACGAAACGCTCCTAATCACTCCGTAACATCGTTTTGGGTCCAATGGAGGCTATTGGGTATGTTGGTAAGAAAAAATTCGACAAGACTTCGGTGCGCGAAACCGTGCATTCGGGTGCCGAAACACCCGCTTTGCTTCGATTTTCGTGCCGTAGGTAACCGAATGCTCCAAAACACTCCCAAACATCATTTAGGGCCTAACGGAGTAGATTTGAAGTGGCCATAGCGAAAAACCCACTTTGAAGTTCGTTGTTACGAGGCGGTGCATCCGGGCACCAAAACAGACCCGTTTAGCTCCGTTTTGCATGCAGAAGGTAACGAAACGCTCCAAATCACTCCGTAACATCGTTTTGGGTCCAATGGAGGCTATTGGGTATCTTCGTAAGAAAAAATTCAACATAAGTTCGGTGCTCGAAACCGTGCATTCGGGTGCTGAAACACCCGTTTTGCTACGATTTTCGTGCACTAGGTAACCGAATGCTCCAAAACACTCCCAAACATCATTTAGGGCTAACAGTGTGACATCTCTGATGTCAAAAGAATTAAAAAGTGCAATTAAAATCAATACAACAGGGAATTGGGTTGAAATTCAAAAATTCGTCAAAAATTCAATTATAATTCAAAAACAAGGGTTGTTTGGCACCCAACTAAAACTTAAACATCTCGGACAGCCCTTCGCGACAACCTCGCCACGGCGTTCGCGCCGATCGGTGACCCTCGAGCGGGAATGTCCGTCACGATCGAGGTTAGCCGTAAAAATCCGTCCCGATCGAGCTATGTCCGTGACGATCGAGCCTAGTCAGTATGTCCGTGACGATCGAGCCTAGTCAGTATGTCCGTGACGATCGAGCTATGACCGTGACGATCGAGCCTAGCCGGTAGTTTCCGTCACGATTCGAGGCTGCACGACAGGACCCTCGAGGCCCCGCCGTCCGTCGCGCTCGAGGCTCCGCAGCCAAGCTCGAGGACTTACCCTCGAGCGACGTTCCGTCACCCTCGAGGCTCCGCAGCCAAGCTCGAGGACTCACCCTCGAGCGACGTTCCGTCACCCTCGAGGCTCCGCAGCCAAGCTCGAGGACTCACCCTCGAGCGACGTTCCGTCACGCTCGAGGCTTCGCAGCCAAGCTCGAGGGGGGGGCACTCACCCTCGAGTGGCGTTTCCGACCATTCGAGGCTCGGCAAGCTCGAGCTTGCGGTTCAAGCTCGAAGCGCCGTAGCGCCTGGTCGAAGTGCCCGGTCCAAGCTCGGAAGTTGTGTCCCGCACCTCAAACTCCCACTTTTAGTTTTACACGTTTCGAAGTTCAGCTCAAATTTTTGGAGAAAGTTCAAAAGGGGCAAAGAGCTCCACGGGGCTGCCAGCTCGCCCCTGGCGCGCTCTGCTCCGGCCGGAGTCCGGCCGCCACGTGGCCGGCGTGTGGCGGAGACCGCGTCGGGTCGGCCGAGCTGTGGCGGCAGCTAGCTTTTGTCCTCACGCGTTTGTCCAAGCCTTCCGTACCGTCACTTCGCGGGCGACGGCGCACTGCTGCCTCGCGCCGCGGAGCGCCATCATGGCAAGCTCGCTCGGCACTGGTCGCAGCCGCGCAGCGCCGCCCCGCAGTCGCGATGCTCGCTCGCTACGCGCCAAGGAGCACTGTGGAGGATCCCCAGCGATCACGCCACAATCTTCCTCGCCCAATCGTGTCGCGCGCGCTCTGTTCGAGCTCGCCGCGCCATCAATGGCGACCGCGACAGCCACCCACGCGCTCGCACGCTCCCGAGGCCGCACAGTGCCTCCCTTGCGTGCCCAAGCACTCCACCGCGCACTCCCACCCCTCCTCTCACTCGCTCACTTGGTCATTTCCACTTCCCCGCGCTCGCTCGGTCTTCTTCCTCCTCGCGACGCGCAAGCCGAACCCAAGCTCTTCGCGAAATTCCTCGTCCACGCTCCACCATTCCCCAATCCATCCCGCACGGAGCTAGTCCACTCCACCAGCTCCAAAACCCCCAACTTTCCCCAAGCTATTGTCCCTTCTCCGGCGAGAATTTGCGATTTCCCCAAATCGCGAATTCCGGCCGTCGAAGCACCCGCACGTCGAGACCCTACTCCGAGCCGTCCCCGAGCTTCCTCGAGCACGCCATTAGCTTCCCCAAGCTCTGCTGGTGCTCAAGGACCTCTCCCCCCTCCGCGAACGACCCCGAGCTCGCCGGCGTAGAAGCCGCGGCGGCCGCGCCGCCACCACCTCGTCGCCGGCGAAACTCCGACCATCCCCGGCCTCCCAACCGTCCCCAAACGACTCGTGGTGAGCCCAGGAAGCTTTTCCCCCACTTCCCCGAGCCTAGTTCGCCGCCGTTTGGCCGGCGCAACTCCGGCGAGGTCCCAGGGACCCAAGTTCATCGTCTACCTTTGTTTAGGGGTCTCTGCGCAAAAGTCCAGGGACTCGTTCACGAAGTTTTGAAAGATCTAGGGTTCTCTGCGTAAACAGATTCTTAAGTCTAGGTTTGATTTTTCCCGAAACTTGTAAAATCGATTAAAAATCGTACAAAAATCGGAAAAATGCACAAAAATACTCCCTGGATTCGTGAGAGTCTATATTACAATCTCTATTAGACATGTTTGTACTTTTGACGAACTGTTTTTGAATTAAAATTCAAACAAGGAAAATCTAAAGTTATGCACCATTTCAAATCCAGAGCTGCGCTAGGGTTTAGCTTTGGATATGTTGTGTATAGTGGCTTTGGACAGCTTGTGTCCAAAGAAGACCCAAAAATATGATGTTTAGCTCCTTTTATGAATTAAAATAGGTTTTCTGTCTTTTTGCAGTGCAGAAATCATTAAAAATAATATGTGCAGTGAAAAATCACCATTCTGCTCCTGAGAGCTTAAAACTTGTTAGAACACATGTTAAAAATGAAAAACTTAATTTTTGCTCTGTTTAGGATGGCAAATAATTAAATATGTGTTTTTGGTTAGAAAATCATTGAGGATCACCCAAGGGTTATTTTGAGCCACCACTTGGCCAGAGCCCTCCTCATACTTATGCTTAACTTTGGTAGGGAGATCTCCTGAAATGGTTGAATTTTCAATTTTATATGAATTAAATTCATTTCTGCTGGCAGCAACTTGTTAGATTTTTAATAAATTATGTGTAGCTCGAAATTAGCTAAATTTTGGAGTGAGCTTAGCTCTTATACTCCAGTAGCTGCCATAAAGTTTATAGATAAAAATGATGAACAGAAATGGAGAAACAAAAATGCGAAGTAATCTAGATGGAAATCGATTTATATAAAAGAATAAACCTTTTTGTAGTTAGATAGAATAAAATAAATGGAATCTGAAATTCCAGAACAGCCACCCTAAGTTATGCATATCATGTACAAGGCGCTATCCCAGACGGCGACTACACCCTCATCCCCGCAGACGAGGAAGAAGCCCCGGAGCCCGGTGCCGGTGCAGACGTGAACAACCCGGAGGCTAACTCTCAGTCCGAGCAAGAAGGCAAGCCCCGGAGCATGACCTAACCTTTACCAAAATATGCACTTTGAATTCTCTATGTTTGTGCATTTACGTTCAAGGAGTTGATTGAATACCTTAGCTGCACATTTCCTAGTACCCATGACTTGCAATACTAGTTTGAAAGGGATCGATAGTGCATTGCTATAGGTCCGTTACAAGTCGAGTGATTTCCTGTCACTCGCGAGACATAGGGATTGCTTGTCTTTACTTATGTTGGAATCATAAGGATTGACGGGCGGGATGATAGATGTAGATCTCCCGTCCGTGTATGATAATTGGTTAAGGTCGAAATGTGTGGTAGAGTGTGTCAAGTTTTTGAACGTACCACATGCATACCGGTATATGGGAGCCGGTAAGCCCGGTACCAGATTGAAGCAGCTAGGGCCGATAGCCATCTCTCCTTGGAAACTTGTTTCCCCTGCCGTACACTTGTGGATATATGCGTGATGCTGTGAGTGAAGCAGTAAACCTTTATCCTAAGGAAATGGACCCGGTTCCGAATTGTGGATCGATGGGAAAGGTTGGGAAATGCTTGTACCTTTTATAGCAGGCAGAGTATCCGTGTGTGTTGGGTTTTCCCTGGCCAGGTAGCACAAATTCGGTTCGAACTGTCCGCTTCTCGCGGTTAATGAGACTGCTTGACCGCCTTGCTACATCGAGTAATAAGTGGAATTATGAGATCATGAACTCGTTCTATGAATAACTTGTATTGCACCACTTGTATGCTTAGAGAGGATGCTAATTTAGAATGGTTAAATTTACTAGAATATGAAGCTAAAACTTGAAAGCAAGGATCTACTTTAGTTGCTTTTTGGCAAACAAACCCACCAGCCAAAAGCCTCTCATTGTCTAGATGTCGGTGATGTAGATTTCACCCGACGGGTAAGCCTTGCTGAGTATTAGTATACTCAGCCTTGCTTGTGACATTATTTTACAGGTATCATTTTGGATGTGGATGCTATGACTTGGCCCGTCCAGGTTCCACCTGGCTGGCACATCGAATGGGTCCCGTCCTCTGGCGAGGATCGGGAGGAGTAGCTTCGTGGCAGGCTTCAGCACGGAGTTATTTGTACCGCCGTTAGATTATTTACTTCCGCTGCAATGAACTTCTAATTTCAGTTGTTATGAACTTTCAAATTCCGCTGCAAGACTTGTACTCTGATTTTATTCAACTCGGTTTGTAATAACTAGGTTACCTATGTGCGTGATTTAATTTGTGGAATGTTGTAATCTCTGAAACCCGCCTTCGTGTGGGCGTGCTGTTGTTTCGATCGGGAAAAGTACGTGGTTTAATCGGGTTTAATCCGACGGCGCTCCAGCTTATTCCGGATTAAGTGCTTGACTACGTGATTAGTGGTCCAAAGGTACTTAACTTGGAATAATTTCGGAGTGGAACCGCCACAGCTGGCATCAGAGCCGAAACAGCGCACCGGAGAGAGCAACAGACCTTTAATAAACAATTTTTGAATAAAATTTGCCAACTCGTGCTTCCGACGCGTTTTGCGAAGGAAGGTTATCTTAGGACCGCTAAGGATGTTACCTAGAACGTGAAGCCTATGTGGGATAAGGGATCACGATATGATAGGTGGCAAATAGTATATTATACTGACTTCCAGCACATTTCATTCTGTCATTTACTTTACGCAATGGTGGGCGCAAGGTACGGCGATTGCTGTAACGTACCACGGCACTATATGAAAATATAGTGGCGGCACATAGTCAATACGCTGTGATGGCGTATGAAACTAGAATAGGATGGTGGGCGCAAGGTACGGCGATTGCTGTAGCGTACCACGGCATCATATGCAAATATGATGGCGGCACAAAGTCAATACGCTATTTCAATAGCGTATGAAACTGTCAATATGTTGCTTTGGTGACATATGAACATTGCCCGTTCAATGTTAAACGTTCGGGTGCCACCTCTATAGTGGGTGGTAATGAATGGAGACGCTTTCGTGAGTGCTGGCACGAAAGGTTGATTATACATGCTCTGGAATGGAATTTTCTGCAGGTACACTAACCACGATTCCGTAAGATGAACGGTTAGAAAAGTTCGGCTAGTTAATATAGGGAGAGACGGATATTGCCTAGCCACCGGCACTAACTTCGTAAGCCAAAAGTTATTGGCATGTGTGTTGGCGAGAACGAATAGGCCGCTCATGCATTGCATCTCACTGAATTGACATGGATTTTAATAAGTGACCGAATCGAACCGCCATCAAAGGAATTGAAATCACAACCCAAAAAATCCTGCTGAGAACAATCTGTTGCACCCTTAATTCGAAACTGAAAACGTTGTCGAACGAAAAAGTGTTCAACACGAAAGTTGTCATAAATATTATGGAGTAAATGCTGGAGAAATTTCAACGAAAATGGTTCAGTAAAATTGGAGTTATGCTAAAAATGGTAACCCCCTGTCTGCTGGAAATTTCTGGGGACAGTGAGATAAAAATTGAATTTTTACACCATCTTAACGACAGTTTCTGCTCAAACCTCCAAAATGAAACTTGTTAGGAATTACTTAAACAATGTCCTGGCCAAATTTGGGAATTTTTGAGCTTGTAGATTTCGAGTTTTGAAATTTTTACCACCCTGCACAGAATCTGTTCTTATTCTTTGGCGCTACCCGGTGCTCACCCTTGCCCCTTTTTCCTTTTGGTTCAGATGGACGCCCTCGCTGAACTGGCTAGCTACCCTAACGACGTGTCTTTCTCTGATTGCTTGGGATGGGAAGGCTTCCCTAGCATCTTGTGGTCGGTTCTACAGGCACTTGGCTACCCTACACCGCCACAGTATGAGAGAATCCTCATCCGAGACCGTGGTGTGACTCGTTCCCGTGTGCGTTTGGTGGTACACCGTCACCCGCCGTGTCCTAGTTCCCCCACCTGGACGGTGGAAGTTCATGGACACCACATGGAGACGACTTGTGAGCTAGCTGCCTTGAATGGCATCAGTTCTTTTTGTGCTCAGAACCAGAGCTTGGTAGAGCACCAGTTGCTTGGGCTGTTCCCACCAACTCAGCCGGATGATCCCCACTGGATGAGGCGCTACCTTAGCTCTCCTTTGAGGATGGCGGAGAACCCCGTCGCAGCAGCCGCTTTGATGATGAGGTGGATACGGGCGTATCACCGTTTGCAGGCACTACTTGGACGGTCGCAGAGCGAGATGCTCAACATTGCTATGGACATGTCCGCTCGCGCCCGTGACATAGGGGTTGAGAGGACCTCTTTGTCCATTGAGGTGACCACTAGAGATGCCATGATTGCTGACTTGGAGAGGCAATTGAATGACCTCCAGATTGCACACAACAACACCCAGAATGAGTTAGCACAAACTAGAGATGAGCTTGAGGAGGTACACGGTACCTTGGAGCAGGCCAATGCCATGCTTGCCGCCCACGACGCTCAGCACCTCTTTGAGCAGCAAGGAGGGGATGTGGATGGTGAAGGAGAGGCCCCCGACTCCGACATGGACACCGAGGACGACATGCCGCCCCTTCCAGCTCCACCTTCTCCTATGGGCAGCGAGGCTACCGCTAACAACCTTGATGACTTTTAGAGTGGTAGTAGCAAGGACTCCTCCGCTAGGCCTAGATTTTGGCTTCATGTTGTAATAGGCTAGATGGAGTTGAGCTCCCCTTGTTATCTTTTGT
The DNA here is from genome assembly GCA_015342445.1 of Digitaria exilis. NCBI lineage: Eukaryota > Viridiplantae > Streptophyta > Magnoliopsida > Poales > Poaceae > Digitaria > Digitaria exilis. The sequence goes on from JACEFO010002820.1 coordinate 25,233, forward strand.
GGCATGTAAAAATGAATGGTGTGATTGTGTTGCGAAACTTGATGATGTTGTTACAGCTGTGTTGAAAACGTTCTGCAGCTGACCTTGTTTTAATTATTGATGGGTTTTCCTTTCATTTCTGGGCTGTGATGTGAACTACAAAGTTGTTTGAAATTTGTCAAACAAAACGATCACCAAATTGCAACCCCATTGGTTAAGCGAAATAAAAATGGCAACCAAAACACTATAGCTCGGCCTGCTGAAAAACAGCAAATGCAGAGAGCTAAAGATTGAATTTTTCGGCTTAGTTCCAGTCCGAATTTGATTCTGAGCCCAACATGAAAGTTGTAGAGCATGAAATTTTCGAGCTACTGACTGAATTGGAGCATTTGACTTGTTTCCTGTCGGGAGTTATGATTTTTCTTCCGAACTGCGTGCTGACTTGCCATTCTGCGCAGTACACTTTAATATATTGTCACGTTCTATCTTGTCATTCATTATGCAAGCTTATGGAATGTGGCTAATACAAGTACCTACTGCAGATGGCAATCACCCGCAGCGGTCACGACGCTAGTGGCTCCAACGCTAACCAGCAGGGGCCAGAGGGGCAGCAACAGCCACCGCCACCTCCTCCACCGCAGCAACCTCCTACGTGGCAGCAGCTTTATGCCACGCAAACGGAGATTCTCCGGAACCTGCAGCATCAGCAGCAGATGATGCAGCAGCAGATGCTTCAGCAGGGAGGTCAACGGGCCCCTCAGCCTCAGGTGGCCCGATACGAAGATTTTCTGGCGACGCACCCGCCGATCTTCTCTCGTGCCGATGAGCCTTTAGAGGCCGACACCTGGATTCGGGCCATCGAGTCCAAGTTCACCATTCTGGCGACGCCTTGCACCTCCAACCGCAAGGTCGTATTCGCGGCGCAGCAGCTCCGCGGCCCAGCTCTCCTTTGGTGGGAGAACTACCTGGCCCTGCAGCAGGAGGGTCATGTAGTTGAGTGGGATGAGTTCAAGGCTGCATTCAAGGCTCATCACATTCCGGCCGGTCTAGTAGAGCGGAAGTTGAATGAGTTTTTTGGCGCTGACCCAGGGTACCCGTACAGTGCTTCAGTACGCCCAGGCCTTCAATGGTCTGTGCCCTTATGCGGGTCATCACGCCGACTCCGACGAGAAGAAGCTAGAGAGGTTCCGACGTGGCCTTAACACCAAGTTGAAGGCACAGTTGGCCACCACCCGTGCTGCCACGTACGGCGATCTCGTGAACCTTGCCATCACCCAGGAAGACGCCAATGTGGTGCACAAGGCGGAGAAGAAGAGGAAGACTCCCGCTGGACCGTCGAGCGCGCAGCCACAGAGGTTCCGCCTGGTTCCCCCGGCTGCACCGCAGGGACAGTCCAGGGCACCTCAGAGAGGTGGATGGGTTGCTAGGCCGCCACAGCCTAACGCGCCTCGTTTCCCTCCGCCGCAGCAGCAGCAAGCACCAAGGCAAAATGCACAGCAGCCAGCTCGCCCTGGAGCCGGCTATCAGTGCTTCAAGTGTGGAAGTAAAGATCATTTTATCAAGGATTGCCCGCAGAACAAGCAGCAAAACCAACGCCCGGGAAATCAGCAAGGCAAGGGCAAGCAGCAGCAGCGTGTGCAAGTTCGCCAAGGACGGCTCAACTACACCAACTTGGCCGACCTGCCCGAGGGAGCCCCAGACATGACTGGTACTTTCCCTATCTGCACTCAACCTGCTGTGATATTGTTTGATTCCGGGGCAACACATAGTTTTATAAGCACAAGATTTCATGTGAAATGCGGATTAAAATCGTACCATACCAAATCATCTTATGTGATATCAACTGCGGGAGGTAAACTTTCATCCAACCAAGTCACCCACAAGGTTCCAATCAGGCTGGGAAGTAAAACATTTCCTACTGATTTGATTCTGCTTGGAATGGAAGGAATTGACATTGTGTTGGGAGCCAATTGGATGACTCAACATAAGGCTGTCCTAGATGTTGCGGAAAGAGTTGTTGAGATAAACTCGCCTACGCATGGCCCGAGTGTGCTATATCTGCCACAACGGACTTGCGTCGATGCGTGTGCTTACACAATGGTAGAAACCCAACTAAAGGACATTCCGGTGGTATGTGAGTATGCCGATGTATTTCCGGATGACTTACCTGGGATGCCGCCGGATAGAGACATTGAATTCGTGATTGAACTTCAACCTGGCACAGCACCTATATCAAAGAGACCATATAGAATGCCGCCCAATGAATTGGCTGAATTAAAAATTCAACTCCAAGAATTGCTAGATAAGGGTTTCATTCGTCCAAGTGTATCACCTTGGGGATGTCCCGCTATCTTTGTGAAAAAGAAGGATCATTCCTTGAGGTTGTGTATTGATTACCGGTCTCTCAATGCGGTAACCATCAAGAACAAGTATCCCGCTTCCCCGTATTGACATCTTGTTTGACCAATTAGCTGGCGCCAGAGTATTCTCCAAGATTGACCTACGCTCTGGCTATCATCAATCAAATCAGGCCTTGTGACATTCCGAAGACTGCCTTTTCCACACGTTATGGACTTTATGAATTCTTGGTTATGTCCTTTGGACTCACCAATGCCCCAGCCTATTTCATGTACCTCATGAATTCGGTCTTCATGTCTGAACTAGACAAGTTTGTGGTGGTTTTCATTGACGACATTCTTATATATTCTAAGAATGAGGAAGAGCATGCTGAGCACCTTCGCATTGTTCTTCAAAGGCTGAGAGATCATCAGCTCTATGCCAAGTTCTCCAAGTGTGAATTCTGGCTTGAGAGCGTGAAGTTTTTAGGTCACACGGTTTCCAAGGATGGTATATCCGTGGATCCAACCAAGGTACAAGAGGTGCTAGATTGGCAACCACCTACCTCTGTCCATGAGATTCGGAGTTTTCTGGGTTTAGCCGGTTATTACCGCCGTTTTATTCCGGATTTCTCTCGGATAGCAAAGCCCATGACCGAACTCTTGAAGAAGGGAGTTAAATTTGAGTGGAATGACAAATGTGAGGAAGCTTTCCACACCTTGCGAAGACATTTAACTTCAGCCCCAGTTTTGGCTCAGCCCGATTGCACCAAGCCGTATGATGTTTATTGTGACGCATCAGGCACCGGTCTTGGCTGTGTTCTCATGCAAGAGAACCGAGTCATTGCTTATGCTTCTCGAGCACTTCGGCCTCATGAGCAAAACTACCCCACGCACGATCTTGAGTTAGCAGCGGTCATTCATGCTCTCAAGATGTGGAGACACTATTTGATGGGTACATCTGAATATGAGACAGCGAAGATGGTTGGAGTTAGCAAAGGACTATGATCTCAGTGT